>CM060967.1:116689874-116717374 GCA_030765045.1 Tenodera sinensis
AACAACTTCAAACATACAAACTTAACACCTTGAGTTACAGAGAATTTAAATACTTGTCGCCACTTTAAAGTTGTTAGAAAAAATATCACTTTTGATAATACATTTTGAGATTATTGTTTTAATATTTTAATATTTCGAAAACTCCTGCCATGCTGATAAAGTTTTTACTCACGTCCAAACCTTTTGATTATATAAATGCGACCCGAAGAGCTGAAAGATAATTTAGAAGAGAACTACTCGCGTATGGTAACATGATGCCTCCCTAGTATGATATAGCCACCATTTCTGCCCAGCTTCACAGAAACTTCCTCTGTCGTTAAAAATCCCAAGTCGACTGCCTCTCTTGCCTTCCCGGACCTGGCTTCGTAGGAATAACTCGTTGCGCATGCGCCGCTGGTTTTGGCCATTTCCGCATGAGGTCGTGGAATTCGCCGTCTAAGTATGCAGGCTCCCTCTATTGCTTTACTGTTGAAGCACTATGACGCTCATTATTTTTTTGATTTGGTGAACTTGTACTGATGGCTGTCTCTGCTTTTGGATCCTAGGTGAAATAATGGCTCAGTCTATGACTTACTCTACTTAACAAACAAGCGGTGTTCTTTGACTATATACTCTCTTCACGACTACCATCTAGAGCAGGCATGTCAAACATCACTCCCAGGGTGTGAAAAGAGGAGTCCATCCCTCCTTAACTGCAGTAGCACGCGCTAGTAGAACCGGTTTTCGCTTTGTTTTTCTCGTTCTCCGATTTGAAGGGAGGGAAAATAGGGGAATATTTTCACACTTGGCGAGTGCTGTTTGACACGCCTGATCTAGAGTCTAGTATCAATTCATCGTCGTACGAGAAGACGCGCTCGTAGATGGAGTGGTATTTTTTAAACAATGCAGTTGTAAGTCATGTCCGAACTCCCCTCGTACAACTCCATACAGGTTATATGTGATTCTGAAAGCAGAGGCGAACAAGGGTTAAGAGAACTTAACTGGAACTTCGCTTTCCTTTACTGTATTTTGAGAGCAATAGATGAACTGGGACTTCACGGAAAGTTGGTTAAAGAATCTTTGTTTATAGATACTTAATCCCTTCTCCTTTATAAAAGCTGGAACAGGTATACTAACAGTAGCGTCTCCTTCGACATCATCAAGATATCTGATGAATGTTATATCATGTTAGTTCGATGAAAGACAACGAATTTCTTCCTTCTGTGATTGATGCGAGTTGTTTCAACCTAATCACCCTTCCTACTTATGCTCACTAATTCTGTAGGGTTCTCCATATTTATGTTTGGTTCTGTTCTGTTTCTTGTCCAATTACTCCAATCTCCTCTTCTGCAAAAAATAAAAGCGCAGAGCTTCTGCTGGTGTGCCAGACGAAATTATTGAGTCATAGGATCATTTTTAATTCCACGGTGCTAAGCTCTATTCTTTACGACTTGGACATACCCGAGACTCCAATGAGAAGGTTCATTGTTCTGCACCCAAGTGGTTAACATTAGGGGCATTGTTTTTAAAAGGTTTTAGAATGAAGATAATGAAGAAAGATGTGTTATGTGCAAGGAGCAGATGTAATATCCCATTGTTTATTAGAATATGAGGGGTAAAGGATTGGAGGGAGGGTATATGGAAAGCAAAATGCGACAAATTACATAAACAAATTACTGAAATTGAAACGTTGACTGATACAGGAACAAAAAGTATTAAAATGATTAGAGAATAGTTCAGTAAGAGGGAAATGGGCCAGAGTAGCCAAGAAAGACAAGGAAAACTTAGTAATTATATCTAAAAGGACGAGGTCCATTACACAAATAGCCAGGGGTTGAATGTAATGGACTCCCTATAAGGGTAACTGTTAGACTTGGAGCGGTATCTTGAGTACATAAGCCCTCTGAAATTGTTATAACTGTAAAACAGAGACAACAGAGGTGGGCTTCACTTGTTTTATAATCCAGATGGACAGAATGGACTTTGATTTTTAGTGACAACAATCGAATGGAAAATTGTCTTGTGTGTATTTGTAATGCAGTTACACTACCTCAAACAATGTAAATATGTAAAATAATTATGTAGAATGCTGGGGTACTAACCAGAAAGATTGTAATGGCTAAAGTTAACCTGGAAGTATTACCATCTCACAAAAGAATCGCTACTTGTGTAATATAATACGGATTTTCTAGGAAATTATTTAAAAAGACGTGTACAATTCAAAAGCATGTCGGATATTCTATCTAAAAATATTCTAATACCTATTCAACGTAAACTATAATTGTATGTACATATACAACTGTTTATCAGCATTGTATTATAATAAAACGTGGAGAGCTCATCACAATATATGCAAACTAAACTTCAACCATATTCGGAGTTGTACAAAATTGTTAAAGTTCAATTATGTATACAATTATTTAAATATATTATGATGAGGAGCATTTGAAGTATTATCTTGGGTAAGCTCTCTGAAACTGTTAAAACTAATAAAACAGAGGCAACAGAGGCTGACTTCACTTGTTTTATAAACAAGATGGGCAGAATGGGATAATTTCGGCAAAGGGAAAAATCCCATTACAGACTCATTAAAATTAAGTTGCTATGAAGGAATTTCTATAATTGATGGTTGTAACTATGAAACAATAAATAAACCATTCATTCAAGTAGTTAACATGTTTTCGATGTCTTGACTGGCCTTTACGGCACCTTTTCCGGCTCTGAAAATGAATTAGCTTTCCCTGGACTATTTGAAATTTGATTTATAGATTATCCGTAATTTTATTTGTAAATTCTCTCGCACTGTGGTCAATAAAATAGTAAGTGCTGCTAAACTTGTAAAGAGGTCAATCATATTACACACTTCTTCAGCCTTCATTAATTTATCCTGATACATCATAACAAATCTATACTCATCAACTTAATACTGAAAATCTATTATATCTGCTTGGTATCAGGACTTTCAGGACTTAAAATACCTTAGGCTTTTTAGCCAGTATTTTTCTTTTCAGGCAATTCTACTTTAGCAAGCAAGGTTTACACAAAATCAGATAGGTTTGAACATCCTTGTAAATTACGTTTATGCATTGTCCTTTTCAAGCTTTGCATTATGCAATGCCGACCTCCATGACCATGCAAATGTGACCATCATGCAGAACGTCTGAAGTTCAACACACAGGCAAACTCATTCAGAGGTAATACTCACTTTTTAAAATTCCATTTACCTCAAACACATCGTACAGTTTTAAATACCTGTAATCGGGCGACTTTCTTCAAGATTTTTTATATCTTAACCCTACACACTAAGTAGGTCATCATATTCTGATTTATCATACTTTCATTATTTCACTGCAGGATGCACATCATTTCATTAAATTGTTCATAATCTAATGATCTTGCAACACAGATACACACACGGTTGGATACAACAAAAATCTAAGGCTGCTATCCCACGGTTCAACCTTTTTTACCAAATTTTTGTCGTCATCATCATCATCATCATCATCATCATCACTGTCCCGACAGCCCTTTGTGGGCCTTGGCCTTCTGAAGAAGTTTTCCCCATTCTTTCCTGCTTAGTGTTGAGCTCCTCCAATTCTTGATTCCAATTGTCCTTACATCTTCTCTCACTCCATCTTCCCACCTTAACTTTGGTCTTCCACCTTTCCTGGTTCCTTCTGGCGTTGCATTCAATATCTTCTTTATCATTCGATCATTAGCACGCAGCACATGTCCTACGCACTCCAACCTTCTGATCTTAATGCATTTCACAATATCTGGCTCGTTATATAAATCATATAGTACATGATTATATCTCCTTCATTCACCGTTTTCGTCCACTGCCCCAAAAATTTGCCTCAAGATCTTTCTTTCAAATATACTAAATTGTCTTTCATCTGATTTTGAAGGTGTCCAGGTCTCAGCACCAAATTTTTTTGTATCTTATGGAATTGCACACAAAAGAAACAGTGTCTGTCACACTAAGATTCATTTTGGTCCAATACAAATGACAGTTCACGTAGCAAGCGAGAGAAATAAACATGGTGGACGCAAATATTAATTCAGCGATTGCTCTATTAATTATAGTTTTGGGATATATTTCCACGAGTCTCAGTAGGAACAAAAGGTGTATTAAAAGTAAAAGACGTTGTTGGATAAGGTCATGAGAACAGGGCACGGACCGAGAGATATATATTGGGTCTACTACAAAGCGAATTGAGGTTAGAGAACCCGGAAAACTACAGAATTTTCTACGAATTGACGAAGATTTTTCTCTCAACATCTTAAATCGTGTTGAAGGCAAAATTACACACCAGGACACAAATATGACACAAGCGCGAAAGAGATAAGGAACAACTGCAATGAGTTTAATCTTAATATGGATGGGCAGGAAATTTGAACTCATTTCATAACATAAAGTTTAAACATATTGTTATGTGATTTGTTATTATTTATGAAATATAGCTATGTAATCACCATCTCAGTAATATATTTAAATGGTCACGAAAAATCGTTAATAAATCTTCCAGAAAATGCTCATCACATTAAAAGTGCCACGAGCCGTACATACACAACAGCTGACTGCAAGTTACCTGCGCAGTCCGCCATATTGTTACGTTACAGACGCTGATAGGCTATTTTCAAGTTGTTGCATGAAAAAATTAGATGTAACTCAATCGCATTCGATGCAAACAAGTTATATAGAAATAATGGGATCGAAATTGTATCGAACAAAATTGTATCCAACTCTCGATGTCTCACGAGTTGTACGCAATGTTTTCCAACCAAAAAGTTGGATCATGGGATATCGGCCTCTATGGTGTGGTGGTTAGCATGCTTGCTTTCAAGTCCAAAGGTCCCCGGTTCCATTCTCAGTTGGTGGGAATTATTCTTTAACTAGGATTATCCCTCATCTTCCATAGAGTTTTGAAAATCCAGCAAGCATAGGACGTGCAATAACATTCACTAAGAATATGTTGATTACATTATTCAGATTTAACTTTCACTACTCATTCCAATAATGTCAACCGTGATTAGTAATACTGACATTCTACGTATACTAACATCTCGTATTTAAAATTAAAAAAAAGAAATTGTATCTATCTGCGCAACTGTAGATAAGTAGCAAATAAAAGTTTTGGTGGCATTAGCAGCTTCTGAAGTACTCATTTTGTAATAGTTTTCATTCCCGACACTTTAAAAGTACGTAGAAATCTTCCATAGGGTACACATTAGTTGGGTCCCATCAGATACACAACTGAAATGAACAGTAATAATTCGGCTCGAGGTATGCAGGTATATGTAGATTCCCATGGTGGCAGTAATACCGATTCGAATTTGTTCTGTAAGGAATCGAACGTGTTTTCATGTTGGCAGTGATGCTGATTCGAAGTTGTTTTCATTCCAGTCACTAGTAAACGTTCAACTATGGCAGAACAACAAGAAAATGTTGTGTACAGTGATTATATATTAGAGAATACAGATTATGTACTAGAGCAGTACGCTACTTTTCCTCCACATTTATGGACCGAATTCGAAGCTACGACCGAAGGAATAACGAATAACTGTGAATCTTTTAATGGAAAGTTAAACGGCTTATTCTACACTGCTAAAGTTTACATTTCTCAATGTTTGTCAATAAAGCCCGGGTTTCTAAACACAATAAAATAGTAAACTAAGCAAGAAAATAAGCACGAAAATGATGAAAATAAGCACTAAATTAAGCAAAAACGAATACAGGCAAATATGGTATAAATAGGTTCACAGAACTTATTTGAAGCCTATTATAATTCACTTGGAAGGTCATCCTGATATTTTCCTGTGTAAACCTAGTCTGCCTATCAGTGAAAAAGATTTGTATAGTGAAAATGTTCTTCCGACGTCGCATGACGTCACAGGTGCATGGGAGAGGCACCACAGTTCTTCGGTGAAATCCTCTTCAATATGTGCTTCTTCGTCAGAAATTTTTTAGAAATATGACAGTGTTTTGTAACCGGAATATTTCTGTAGTGCCTAATTGAGTTTGTTAAACACACTGTCGCAACCCCACGTGTTTCTGACGAGAGTATAACTGAAATTTCGTCAACCACAGAAAACAAGTGTACCCAAGAATTATTTCGAGCTTTAGAAATTTAGGTATTTTGGAGGACTAGTTATGGATGTACTGTATCTCATCTTTGGTGCCTCTTTTAGTAAAACATTATTGTGCTGTGGGAATACTGACTGCTTCTTCTGCATTTAGGAAATTCAAAACAGTTTTCACTTCACTGAAATGTTCTGCTCAGTATGACACAGTCTCTTACCACGTTCCCAACTGTTCTCCTTTTCTCCTTAGTCGAGAAAATAGCGAATCACTGATAAATCACGAGTTGTAAAATATGCACCTTTAAATTTACAACTTTACATAAAATATGTTATTTTAATCGAGTATAAATAAGCATAAACAAACATAGTTAAAAAGCACATCTAGATGTTTATTACCTTTCTTAAAAGTGTGGAAAAGTTAACGATTTTGTTTAAAAATCAGTGCTTTAGTTATCAGATAAATTTAATTTCTTCTGTCTTACCTGGCCGAAACTTAAGTTGTTAACTCTTAAAAAATGCGCGCCCTTCTCTGTGTACAATAAAATGCGCATTGTCTCAATATTGCTAAATTTAAATTGTTTTTCCCGTGTAGACATCACGATTAACTAAAGCCAAAATCATAGAATATTGGTATAGATCAAGTGATTTATTCGTACAGTCACCGCTAGCAACAATGAATATAGCTAATAAACCAGAGATACACAAAAACCCACTATACAAAAAGTACGTTTTTGTAACACAGAGTTTATTTCAAGTAACATTTTGTGGCATTAGACTGAAAGGAGGGTGATAATATATTTACCTAAATTAAAGTATATAGACATTTATTTCTAATAAAAATTGGTGCAACAGACCGAATGTACTTTCATAAAGCGCAGCATAACAAGAATGAAAAGAAAATGTGATGCGTTGCACTCACATGATTTTCACTACTCTTATTCCATCTTCATTAATTGAGATAAATTATTTTTAGAAATTATCTTATTGTTTATTTCCTTGTACGTACAAGGGGATATGGGAATACTGTAGAATATAAGCGATATCAAATCTTCTAAAGCTTTGAGACTCCCTTCTCTGCACGGATAACATATAAAAATATGAACAATGATGTTGCATTTAACGAAAGTTTGTTTTCCGAAACTGACATGAATAACAAGGAATATCTCCAAAATGGTTCACTCTACAAAAAAAAATGTATTTGGACATAAGTTGTATGTTTAGCTAGATCTGCATTTTTTCTGCAGTAAAATTTGGTCTATCTCTTACGGTTTACCAGTTAAGCAAAAGTCATCCAGAGTAAACAGGGCTATATGGGCTATAGCTAGAAAAATCAAAATATACATTTCATTTGTCATAAAAGTGTCTCAAACATATCATTTTAATCAAAATCGTTAGTGACATTTCAAGAAAATGAAAATGTTCTAAAACTTTCCCGTGAAAAGGGTAGTTTAATGTGGAGGAATTTTCTTCAAATCGACAGACACACAGGCACACACGCGCACCTTTTTTCTACAATTTTTTTTCAGGGGGCCTCAAAACATATTTCCGGTGAGAACATTACATTGAATTTTTGGATGGAATACAATACTTTCTATCCTTACTATACGTAGCAGAGGAAGTAAAAATAATATAATAAAACACTGCTGGAATAAAACTCTAACAAACATAAATCGTTTAAAGAAGCATAAAACACAAAATAATAACAAACCGTATCAAGAAAGATAGGTAAATACAACACAGTAGTACCTGAATGCACTAAGATAAACACAATGGGCCAGCACAATACGTTCAACTCTATTTACTTTCTAATGTCTATTATCAGCCTTCTCAGGCGTCAGCTGTCTCGCCTTTATGACTCAATGAGGACTTGCGGAGGCGGACTTAGCACCTCGACCGAAAGGCGATATTTTGTATCTACCTATGACCCTAACGGGGCGCCCCCCCCGGGAGGACGGGTGAGGCGAATGGATCCGAAGGGCGGCTGGAGGCACCCCGGCGGAGACTGGTTCAGCTCGGTACGTCGGTCACCCCTTCGGACCCGTATTCCCAAGGTGGGAACGGGACTCGGAAACCGGCTCCCCTCTCCCTTGGGCTCGTACCATCCCATGGGTGACTCGTAAACCAGCAGGCTCCACTTCCAATACCGGAAACGAGATTTCCAGAGCACGTTTGTTTCCCCTGCCCTACTGCTGCCACGACGCTCGTCGAGGCTTCTAACCTTAAAATAAACCTAACGGAATGAAGGGTGAAATGAAGTAATTAATGTATCAAAAGGGAGGGACAACAAATTAGGAGGATGTGGAAATCCTTCCTAACATTCGCCTGGCGACACGGGGAAACCTCTGAAAGAAACCCGTGGGTCAAAAAGCTTGGTCACTGTCATTAAACACACGACCTCCCGAATGTGAGCCTGAGGCATCCCGCTCGGTGTCTCGCCTTCAACAGAAATGTATCTATTGCCTCTGTTTCTTGCTTACTGTCAGTAGCGCCCAACATTTCCTTAACGCTGTGCCAGGATCCTAGTGTTAGTAGAATGATAGAACTGTCGCTTGCCAGAGGGCGCGAAATTCTATTCGACAAATTTCCGTTCAGAATGTAATTTTTATTTCCTTCTCACTTTATTATTTTCAATCTACTTTTCACTTTTTCTTCTACATAGAGGAAGTAGTGTATTCCACCCAAAAATTCGATGTCGAGATTTCACCAGAAATATATGTTTTGAGGCCCTTTGAATAAAACAAAAACCTCATTTTTAGAAATAGGGCTCGCGCGTGCGTGTGTGTGTGTCAGTCTGTAAGTCTGTGGGCAGTATAACTCAAAAGGTAAAGTCGGTTTAAAACCGAAGTTGGTATTTAAGTTAAATGTCTTAAGAATGCGACACGGACGTTTTGAAGAAAATTCCTCCGCCCTAAACTACTTTGATGGAAAATGTTTCGAAAATATTGATTTCACAAAAATGGCTAACGATTTTGATTAAAATGTTATATTCTTGGAGACATTTTTATGGCAAACAAAATGTATATTTTAAATTTTCTGGCTATAGCCTATGTAGTCCCGTTTACTCTGGATGACTTTTACGTAAGTCATAAACCGTAAGAGATAGACCATAAAATGTAGATCTTGCTAAACACAATTTATGTCCAAATAAATATATATATATATTCTTTCTTGCATAGGCAAACATCTCCTTGTGAGTTTTGTAAAACAAACTTCTTTCAAATGAAACATCGTGATTCATTTTATATATCTTAGCCGTGCAAAAAGAACGGGATCTCAAAGCTTTACAAGATTTGACTATCGCTCAAAGCTCTCATATTTCCCTTGCACCTACAAGGAAATAAACAATAAGAGAATTTCTGAAAATGTTTATCTCAACTAACAGGAAGAAAATAAAGGAATAAGAGTAGAGGAAGTCATGTGAGTGCAACTTATCAGATTTTTATTTCTTGCCCTTCAATTGAAGCCCGTATTCCAAAAAGGGGTTCAAGTCAACAAAAGAAAAATGTCGGAGGACTGAAACAATTTCACTGTTGCTACATTCTCTTTTAAAATCTAACATTTCTTCCGCATCACATAACGCTACTCAAATATTGGAGCTGGGTCTCTATGTTTTATACATAGATGCGCGGAAACAGGAACAGTGTAATGGCATTTCGATGAAAATGGAAGTTGTCTCTTTTTGGAAGGCGGGTTTCAATTCAATGCAGTTTTCATTTCTTTTACTTCCTTGGAGTGGTCACGCTTCTGTGTTTGGTATTATCAATGCCACTAAAAAGGTATACATTCTTTTATTGCACATTTTTCCTGCATTCAAATTCACAGCCTTTAACAAATTTTGATTTAACAGGTCTTCCATTCCTGTCTGTTCATGCATATATCTTCTTCTATTTCCCACTCCCTCTTGGCCTCCCTGATCCACGTAATGGGTAGCCTTCCCTTCTTCCACCTTCCCTGCTGTTCCCAATCCATGATCAGCTTTGGAAATATTCCATCTTCCATTCTCCTAACATGTCCATACAATTTAAGCTGCTTCTACGTGATAACATCAAATGGAGTATTAGGTCTGCATGATTTCTTTTAAACGTGAATTTCTAATTTTTTTTTTCTGTCTATTCTCTCGGAGGTTCTCCAGTAGTCCATTTCCTCAACAACAATTTTTTTCAGTTGTGAATTCAAAGCCCATACATCAGCTCCATAGGTCATAATGCTTCTGATTATTGTATTAATTAATTCTTTTAGTGTAGATATAGCATTCCGTCCTGTATTTATCCTAATGCTTATCTCGTTTTCTTGTTTTCCATCCATTGTAATCTTAATTCCTAAATATTTATACTCTGCAGTATGTTTAATTGTGCTTAAATGTTCTTCTAATATTAAATTTTGAGCAATGTCCCCTATGGTCATATATTTAGATTTATTCATATTTATTTTTAAATCCCATAAGCTATACCTATTCTTGTATTAATTTTCTTGTAAAGTATTTTGTATCTCCAAGTTCTTGAGCCAATATTAGTTGATCATCTGAAAATTGGAGGGGATATAAGTTAAATCATTATCTAGTGGTATTCCCATCGATTTACATTTCTTTTCCAGTCTTCAATAGCTTTTTCAGTATAAATTTTACATATAAATATACATCTAAATCATAAAAGAGAAACAAATATGTTGTTTATCAAAACAAAACGCTGGATTATTAGAGTGATACAGATGGTTTCATGAAGCACAGATGGGGAACCGCTTTTCATTACACATAATTCCATAAGAGTGTATTTAGACGATTTCGAAATATAATTTTCAATTAACTTAGAATTCATTTGTTCGCTGTGTTTTCGAGGCATCGGTCCAATCAATCGACATTAATTATATTAGAATACCTAAATTCGTTTAATAAAATTATTTGCTTATTAACTAATTAAGAAGAGTCATTTTAAAAATGCTAATGTTTATTGCCCTTGTATCCATGGTTAACCTATTATAAAATTCTACACGTTTCTTAAAGCAATCTCCTTGGTGAACGGGAGTGTGCAATTAGCAATGTTAGCTTCTATCTGTTTCTGACATTAATGCCAAGTTATGTCGATAATGAGAATGTGCAAAAGTCAAACCTATAAGAAATTATAAAGAGGAAGAGGAAGTTCTCTCAACTGCGAGAAATGCTAACAATGTCATTTACTTTCTTGTTAACATGTGGGCTATTATACCATTAATTACTTTCAAACACTGTGTGACTCTTAACCTGAATTACAAGCTTCTGAAATATACAGATACCTGTCGACTTTAATTGTCTAACTCGTAACAGCTTGTTACGTATTTAACGAATACGACCTTTCCAAGAGAATTTTAAATCAAGTTGAAAGCCTCATGCATTTACAATTTAATTTTCATCACACACGCACGCACGCGCACACACACACACACACACACACACACACACACACACACACACAGTGTTACTGATATGAGTGCGCAGATGGTGGATTAAAGTATGATAAATAAAAACGTCCGATATCGAATTGTGCATCGTGGAATGTCAAGGAGGTAACAGAACATTATTATATACTAGATGGCCCGATGAACTTCATACCACCTAAAATTGATTTGATTTTAACTCTTCATAAGTGCTTATCAATCCTAATGAACCTTCCAACTCCAATTCGTTGAGATCGATAATATTCGACGCATCGTGTACGGTTTGAATTTGGACGACATATTGTTCTAAGCCATACCTCACATGTAATGTTCTCTCCATTTATAGAGAAATGCTTTGAACCTAATTCCTCCACAGTTGCTTGCATCAATTTAGAACTATAGTAATTCCGGCGTAAAGAAGCCACTGAACAATACGGTAACGTATTAGTCCGCGCAGCATGTGGGGAAACGTGTGTGACTTTGCGCGCTGTCGGTAGCGAGAGATATGTGTTGTTTATGTGGTATGAGAGATCAGTTCTAATATCTGCTGAAATAGCTTCCATTTAAAAGAACAGCTTTAATTTTAGTGTCCATACGTTTACAATTATGCATGGCGTTATTAAACCCAACAATTTAACATTTAGAAAGTTAAGTACATGCGCGTGTACTTACAAATCAGTCCGGTGGTTCGTTCTCAAAAAATGGACTTCCGTACTTCAGAGCGAAGTGCGCACTTCACAAAATCGTCTAGTTTTTCCTAACACTGTTTTAGGCTTCTTTCTCCTCGTACACGGAGCTTTAACACAGCCAGTTTCTTTGAACTCCTTGCGAACACGCACAACGCTGTTTTCTGATAAACCGGTATATTCTGAGGTTAAGTTTACTAAATCATTGTGAAATACGTTTAACGCAATTTGTTTTTCACTAGTTTGTAACAGTTTATCTTTACCGTGTTTTCTGTAACTCTCAGCAGTTATTTTTACTGGTTATGTTATCACAGCCCATAAGTTAGCCACCATATTCCTTACTGGCCGACTGGCATAGTCTGCTCACGAGTTCACAATATAAAAACGACTCAATTTTTAATCAGTGGGGCTTTTCCTGTTCTCAAATAAAACTTGCAAGTGTAATATGTTACAAGGGAAACATTAATCATAATTACAAACAGATTTTAAGCAGCAATAACATTAAAAATTGGTAGATCTATTTTCTTTTCTTCCTCACAGTGGTCAGGCCACGAGCGTTTGTGTATTTGAGGTAGCTGGCTCATTTTGGCAGCAGCGTGCGCGCGGCCGCTTTTCCAAACATGCTCTTTTTTCGGATTTAGGGTGAGATCTCTGTACTTTTGGGTGAAATACGGTAGGTACATTCGATTCCCATTATGCACGTGGCAGAGAAATGCGTACAGTGGTAAGTAGAACCCGGGCGCAGCTGGGTAGCGCATGATAGCTCTGGTTTCCGGCCTCGGAATGTTCTCGAGTTCGATCCCGTTGATAGACTTGAATCTTTTAAGCCTGGGTATTCTTTCAGTATTCTATTCACTGGACTCTTAGTAGCACATAGGGGTAGTATAGAAAATTGTAGGTCGACATCATTGCCATCATCATCACCACCATCACTAGTAGATCACCATCATCACCATCATCACCACCATCACCATTATCACCACCTCGCCACCGCTAATTTTCATGACAAAGGAAATATTTATTTTGAATTGTCTAGAAATAGCCCTTGAAGTGCTCTTCATTCTGAATAATTTTTACGTAGTTGGTAAACTATAATAGATAGGGGAGGGAAAAAAAAAAAAAAAAAAAAAAAAAAAAAAAAAAAAAACTTGCGCAAAAAGGTGCATCTTGTTAAAGCACACAATTTGTGTCAAATACATTTTATTTCTTGTAGGGTTGATTATTTCCGAGATATTCCCTGTCATTGGTTTGCACTTTCAAATACAAACCTTCTATGAAATTAGAAATTATTGGTTATTCGTTTTGTTTTCCTGGTCATGCATCGAAAACGGAATTTCAAGCTCATCACATACCAACCAGGTCTTAAAACATTTTACTATCTCTTAAGCCTCTATACATATAAGAAAACGTGTAGTGAAGCCCTTCTACAAATGTTTATCTGGATTAACATGAAGTAGAGAGGACGATGATCGTTTATAAGAAACAGTCTCCAGGGGAGTTTTTTCAAGTGGTGGATCGCTTTTGGTTTTTCTTTGGTACAATCACAAAGTGATCCGCTTTTCTAAAATATGACTGTTGATTTAGTTTACTATATCCGTGTAGTAAAACGAAAAGTTTAAATAATATGTAATGAAAGTTTATCTCGATTAACAATGAATGTAAGAAAATATATTTCTATGAAAAATCAGACTTCAAAAAATGTGAATGCGAAACATCAGATTCTTAAAGTAGTTTCCATACGCGAAGATATTCTAAAAGCAGCAAGACTAAATTAAACTGTTAGAGGAAAGCTTACTTGTGAACTTATGGCTATTCTTTTAACAATTTACATATATTTTACAGGTGATGTTTTCCCACTTTATTAGTAGACAACAGAATTTGCATTAGATAGCAATGTGCGTGTGTATCACTTTTTGTAGTGTTAGCTGATACATATTATTTAAGATATTCAGAACATTTTGTTAGGTAAATTTTCCAGGACACGTTGACGTTTCAGCAGTTAAATGTATAGCGAGTTTCAAAAAGGACTTCATAACTTTGACAACTTATATTTACTCATTCATTTCACTTTCAGGCATGGTTTTCGGTGTCATCTTGACTGACAATAGATCAAGTTTTCACTCGCGTGATACGGCAATACAGAATCGCGCCATCGGAAGCGCTAGTGGCAGTTACAACAAAAATGGCTGCCTTTGCCGGTCCCGAGAGCGCTCACCGGTGTTTTGGTTTGAAGAGTCGAAGTCGGTGACAACTGTGCAACATAATTTTCATACAAAGTATGGTAAACTTTCTCTTAGTAGGCCTAGAGGCGTGTGTTGAGAGAATGGTTGCATCTCAAACACAAAGGCACAACAATTAAAAGACGCTGATGAGATTGTTCGTAAGGACTTTTGTGTGGGCATATATCTGTTGGAAGTTCAATATTTCATTGGAAAGATTATATTTAGCGATGAATCGACTTTTCACTTAAGTGGTAAAGTTAATGGACACAACTGTAGGATTTGGGGCAGTGAAAATCCTCCTCAAGTCCTAGAATAACAACGTGATAGCCCAAAATTGAACGTGTTTTGTGCATTGAGCAAAAGTAAAATTGCTTAATGTATAGTATTGACCAAAACACTTCAAATACATAGGTACTACATTGCACTATTTTATTCCACAAGTATTAAGAATACACATTTAGGAATAATAATTGATACGTGTAATATGCAATTTATTTATGTAAATGTGTGTAAACTGCACTTTATTGAAGCAAGGCGTAGAAAGCGACGAAATTATCTACACCCGCTTAAGCCATGCTATCATGGGAGCATTCCTCTCCCCGCAACCCAACCCTCGCTGTCCACATGTTGCCAATATCGGCACTCGACACAGAAGCACGCACGCCATTTCCTGCTATGCTGCTGACATAGTTTCTACGTTTCATAGGTTGGCAATACCATTTTCCCCGCCTTCCCTACCTCACTAATGTCCAATTTGCGCGCCATCGCTATAGGTCGTCTGCTTTCTAACGAGGTTTCAAAAAAGGTTATTTGCGCGTTTTTAAGTTTCAGGAGGCAATATAATGATCTTACAATAATAATGTACTGATGTTATTTATCAAGGCACCCAACATTCCCTAACGTAAGTATTTGTGACGAAAATTGGGTCTTGATCAATACTATGCATTATTCGCAAAGTTTATGGGCTTTCCTTCTTCAGTGAGAAAACTATCAATTGAATAGAATATTTAGATAGGCTTCAAAACTTTTTAATCCCCCAGATTGACGTTGATGGCCGAGAGCGCATTTGTACACTTTATACAAGATGGCGCACCGCCACACTACCTCTCCTACGTCCGGGATATCCTGAAAGTAAGCTTTCCGGAAAAGTGGACCGGCCGAGGTGTGCCAATTACATGGCCCCACGCTCACCGAACCTGACACCTTGTGGCTTTTTCTTGTGTAGATTCGTCAAGGATACAGTATTTGTTGCATTCTGACTGACTTCCCTAGCAGAACTCAGACGTAGAATCTGCATCACAATTGAATGAATCACGCCTGGCATGCTGCAGCGAGTTTGACACTGTGAGTAATCAAAGTTGTAAAGTCCTTTTTGAAACACACTGTATAATTATGGTGCAAGGTGGCATCGTGACTCAGCACTTAAATGGCAATGTGCCTCTCTGTCAAAGTTTTTCAACGAAAATACATATGACAGTATGGTTACCTTTCTCCTGTTTGAGGCACTTTTGATACCATCTCCAACATCTCCATCTTTGCTAAATTTATCACCGCCTGTTACAGGGTATGCATAGGTGGCTGATAAAATCAATTAAGGCTAATAAATGAGCTATTTGAAGCGACTTGCCCACTGTTTGAGGTTATAGAATAAAACTTTCTGAATGTTAGCAGTAGAAACTGTAACTACTGAAATGTTACATATTTTAACTTGTGGCAGCTTTACGATTTAAAACAATTGTTTCCGGAATAACAATGAGAAGCGTCAGTTACCGTGAGTTGCTAAAACGCTAAGCGTTGAACCTCTTTGCGATTCCCGCCAACTATGTGCTAATCCGAGCGTGGTCTTTAGGCGCTACGACTGTCGCTAATTGATCACAATAAAACACTTCTGTACGATTGTACAGTTTGTCTAAAACGTCGTGACACTCCGTATGCGCGAGTGAGGAGAAATGCGAAGAAGTGGTGAGAGTGGTGGGGGAGCAAGTGACTAGAAGGATATCAGAACTTGGAGGCAGCCACATATACAAAGCATGAACTTATCACTCTGACGACAGTTGGAAGAGTGACCCGCACTTCTCTTTTATGCAAGTAGACTGCTCAGAGCTATTGCGCATCTTTGATTCGGGAGTGGGGGAATGCCAGGACATTTTGGACAAGCTGTAAGAACGAAAGACATTCCAGCATTCGAGAACAGGTCGTACAGGTTCTCCTGTACGGTATGTTTATCTGCACAGCACCTAGCCGCTTATTGCGACTTTATCTGTGCAGTATAGAAGGTGGTCCAATTTTTACTTTCTCTACTGGTAAGTAGGGGAAGTATTATATTCCACCCAAAAATTCGATGTCGAGGTTTCACCGGAAATACATGTTTTGAGGCCCCCTGAATCCAAGAAAAGCATTTTTAGAAAGAGGTCCGTGTGTGTGTCTGTGTGTCTGTGTGTGTCTGTCAGTCTGTGGACAGCATAACTCAAAAACGAAAAGTCGGTTAAAAACCAAAGTTGGTATTTAAGTTTAATGTCTTTCAAGGATGCGACACGAAGATTTTGAAGAAAATAACCGCACCCTAAACTACCCTTTACATGGAAAATTTTTAGAAAATTTTGATTTTCTTGAAAATGGCTGTAACGATTTTGATTAAAATGTCATATGTTTGAGATATTTTGATGACAAATGAAATGTATATCTTCAATTTTCTGGCTATAGCCCCTGTAGTCGTATTTACTCTGAACGACTTTTGCATAACTGGTAAACCGTTAGAGATAGACAAAATTATACAATACAAAAAATGTAGATCTTGCTAAAATACACAATTTATGTCCCAATAAATTTTCTTGTAGGGTGAACCATTTCGGAGATATTCCTTGTCATGTGTGTGAGTTTCGGAAAACTTAGAACTTTCGTGAAATGGATCATCGTTGTTCATTTTTTTATATGTTAAGTGTGGAAAGACAACATTTGACTATCGCACAAAGCCTACTGTATTCTAACATTCCCCTTTCACCTACAAGGAAATAAGCAATAATGTAATTTCTGCAAATGTTTATCTCAACTAACAGAAGAAGATATAGGAATAAGAGTTTGTAAGAATGGTTTGTACAAGAGTAGAGAAAGTCATGTGAGTGCAACACATCAGATTTTTTTCCAAGCTTTTGTGTCTGTGGGCAATGGTTTCTTCCTGCATACCTAAGTTTGGATGCAGGAAGGGGACAGGAATAGGTGTTGGCGTAAGTATGTGTTAGATGATGGGAGTGGCATTACCATTACCCAAGGGCGTCCTTAGGTAGGCGGTAAGTTTTCCTTCTACGGGGTGCTCTGTGGTCGTATTGACCTAGTGCCCGTACCAGTTGGTTGGTGTGGGAACTCAGTTTGGTGTGCATGGTTGGGGATCGCTCCCTTACCAAGTCCATGATGTAGGGTAGTCCGTAGTGGTTGAGAAGGATGTAAGACGGGAATCTACGTCCGGTATCATATATTGTTCTTAACGCCCTATTCTGCACTGTCTGCAGTTTGCGTATGGTGGAGGGTGCCGCTGATCCCCAGGCTTCGCAGCCGTATAAGATCAATGGCGGGATGATTGCCCAGTAAATGCGTAGTTTTAGGTAAGTAGGCATCGTGGAACGGAGGATACGGGTAGAGTTGTCTGAGCGCAGCGTGGCCGAGTCCGGCCTTTGCGCGGACGTGTGGAGCCCGCGGTCTAGGACAACGCCTAAGTATTTGGCGGAGGTTAAAAAAAAAAAAAAAAACCGGCGTGACAGCCCACGAAGGGCCAAGGCCTACCGCGCAGCCGCTGCGTCCCCCACCTCTGCCCACTACAGGCGTCATTGGTGAGGTGCAGTACTGGAGGGTGGGACGTGGCCAGCGCCCCGAGCCCTCCCGGCCAGTTATGCGGTCTTCTAGATCTAGGGCCGCTACTTCTCCATCAACTAGCTCCTCAATTGGTCCTCCCTCCCCGGGACCTAACGAGGCTGAATGCACCCCGTGCCAGACCTCCCAGAGGGGATAAAATCCCCATACTGGTACCGGGCATCGAACCCGGGTCCTCCGCGCCAGAGGCTAGCGCGCTACCAACTGCGCTACGAAGGGGGTCTTTGGCGGAGGTTACCCATGGGATATTTCTCCGCCTGAGCCGAAGTGACCATTCCGGCCGCCAATGGCGAACCTTACCAAGGAGGAGTGCGGAGTTTTTCCCCGGATTAATAGCCATTCCGCACTTCTCACTCCAAGTATGCTGCGAAGAGTAGCGGGGAGAGTACACTGCCCTCTGGGGCTCCTGCCGCTATATCTCTTAGTGTGGACAGTCTTCCTTCCACTTTCACTCTCAAAGTGCGGTCCTGAAGGAAGCTGCTAATCAGTGTGAGATACGGAGGAGGGATATACTCTTTTATCAACGTAAGTCACGCCTACCTCAACAAATTCCTACCTCATACGTTGCCAAATCTTAACTTCTTATTAGATTCTGAAACACCATTTTTACTCCGTAACTAAGAGTTTCTTGCCCTGAATTTAGAATGTTTAAAACTGGCGCACCGGAGTATTTGCTGGAATTTCTGTCTTCCGAGACTGAAACCTTGAACTGATGTATTTTTTTGTTGACAAATCTCGCCAAACCTTCTAATTACCTTAGTTATTCAGACTTAACTAATTGCTTTTTCATACGAAAACCAATGTGTGTATGTGTGTGCGTGTGTGTGTGTGTGTGTGTGTGTGTCTGCAACCCGTATATAATTCCAAAACGAATAGCGGGTCAAACACCGAATTCGGTGTTTAAGTTTAATATCTTCCAAGGATTCGACAGGAAGATTTCCAAGAAAATCCCTCTATCCAAACCTATCCTTTACATGGAAAATGTTTGTTTCTTCAGAAAAATAGCTGTGACACCATATGTTTAACATATTTTCATGATAAATGGAATCTATTTCTTGTATTTTGTGCGAACAGTCTCTGAACTTCAATTCATTCTCGATAGCCTTTTACATAACTGGTTAAGCGTAACAGACAAAATATTGGAAAATATCACAAAAAAATATAGATCTTGTTAAAGCACACAATTCATGCAAAACAAACTGGTTTGCTAACCATTTCGGAGACATTCCTTGTTAGTGGTTTGAATTTTCAAATTCTTTATAATTTTCTCAAAAGGTATTATTATTATTATCGTCATCATC
Organism: Tenodera sinensis; assembly: GCA_030765045.1. Taxonomy (NCBI): domain Eukaryota; kingdom Metazoa; phylum Arthropoda; class Insecta; order Mantodea; family Mantidae; genus Tenodera; species Tenodera sinensis. The sequence goes on from CM060967.1 coordinate 116,709,420, forward strand.
GTCGTCGTCGTCGTCATCACCATCGTCATCGTCATTATTATTATTATTATTATTATTATTATTATTATTATTATTATTATTATTATTATTATTATTATTATTATTATTATTATTATTATTATTATTATTATTATTATTATTATTATTATTATTATTATTATTATTATTATTATTATTATTATTATTCCCCTTCTGTCCATGTAAAAACAAATTAATTTAAAAGGCGTCACCTAGCGACAAAACTGTTTACTGAAAGAGATTCCCAGAACATACCAAAAAATTTAATTCTTACTTTAGATTTTGAGGTCAATTGTTGAATTGTATATCTACTCAACACAAGTGAAGCAGTTCTTTCAATCGTGTAATATTTCATTAGTACAGCTGTAAAATACGCAATATCGTATAAATTTTAACTAAATTAAAAAATTAAGAAATCATATAGCGATCAGTTCTTAAAAGATTTGACTATCGCTTATAACAGAGAGTTGCGATTCCGTTGATGTTCATCTCCGGATTACATAGCCTCTCCACCACGACCAGGAAAAGGGGCATTGGTCTTCCGGCTTGGTAGCCTGCCTCACCAGCCGGGGGCAATGCCTTTGCGCCAGAGGTCCTCGATGTTGCCCACAGGCCTGTCCACCGGAAGTCCTCGAATGATACGACGGACGTCTCGAGTCTTGTCGAGGCCGAAAGTAAAATGAGGGAGATTCCTCCGCGCAAGTTGGCTCTTCCTCCTGGTCACCCGGGGTACGGCCCCACCACCAGGGTCTCGTCTGTGTTGGACTCCGTGTCTGAAGTTGCGCAGGAATGGTCAGAGTCAGCCTCTGAAATTTGGCCTATCCGTGAAAATGGTTCACGTGTAGCGCCTTGACTGGTGTGTTGTTCGGCTGTGGCCAAACGTTTGGCGTTGCCATTTCCACCTTGTTGGCGTTTTCGGCGACACCGTCTGACTCCCTCCGGCACTGGGCTCACGGAAGGATTGTTGGTTGCACCAGATGTGCTGGGCATTACTAAATCCTGTGTGTCAGGTCTGGGCCTGTTCACAGGAGAGGTAGGGTTGGGTGCGGGAAGAGAAGTCTTGGGGGTAGGCATGATGCTCTGCACCCTAGGGTGCAGCACGCACAAAGATACCTGGCTGACCGCTTACCGCCAGCAGCGGCTGTTAAGAAGCGTCGCCAACATAGGACCGGACACCCAAAGGATGCGCCTATAACCGCCCGAGGATTGCCCGACACCAGTAGAGAACAAAAAGTGTGCAAACTGCGACGGGAGCCACATAGGCATCTATCGCGGTTGCCCAAAGCGACTTGCAATTATGCAAGGAAGACAGGGCAAAGTACCAGAGATCCGACAGGGGGTGTCTTTTGCACAGGCAATGTCGGAGCACGAAAGTGCCCTAGTACAGGCCGAGAGTGCAGAAGCAATCCCACAAAACCAAGTTGTCAGTCAAAAGACAACGCCAGTCCCAAGCGTCACCCCAAAGGTGGGCACAAAACATCCTGTGCCACCCCCCAGTGCTGCCCCAAAGGACAAACGTCCTCCTAAAAAGAGGAGGAAGGGGAGAAAGGCTCATGTGACTGTAAGTGCAGAGCCAGAACCAGCCACGGTGGAGGCAGGTAACAAAAGTGTTACCCAATTTCCCCCACCAACTGCACCAGCCAATCAGGCACCAGCCGCTACAGCCAACCAGGCAACAGCAACAGCGCAGCCAATCAGCGCTGGCCCGTCATCACAGACTGGCTCTATAAGTAGGACCCACACAACAAGCACTCAGTCACAGGTCTTGGGAGAGGCCTTTGGCTCAGAGGACATGGCGGAGTTTATTGAACTGGCAACTTGGTTTGCGGACCTCGTACAACGTTCCCTCCCCATACTAAGGCGCTGCAGAGAGCAAATCCTCAACCCTGAACTCTCGGCTGTGAAGAAGCACCTCGTAGTGCTTCAAACGGCCAAGGAACTCTACGCTAATTCCATAAGCTCTTAAATGGCGCATAGAAATGTGCGTTCATTTAGAGCTGCGTTCTGGAACGCAAATGGAGTTAGAGAGCAGAGACCTGGCCTGTTAGAGTTTGTAGACAGCCATGGGATTGATATCCTTATGGTCTGTGAAACACACTTGCACGCCGGTGTACAGTTCAGTCTGCCAAGTTACGTCGCCCATCGGTCTGATCGGGTCGGCCGACAGGGCGGTGGTACTGCCATTTTCATAAAGAACCATCTCACACATATTCCTGTTACCATTCCTCCACTACAACACCTAGAGGCAACCGCCATAAGACTATCCTTAGGCGGATGCGACGTGGTACTTGTAGCGGTATATGATCCTCCGGATGGGCGCTTCTATGAAGCGGACATCACGGCACTCCTAAACCTACACCAAAGAGTCTGTATCGCAGGCGACTTCAACGCCAAACACCCAAGCTGGCACAGCCGCACCCAGAACGTGAAGGGTCGGGGATTGTACCGTCTCATTAGCGGGAACCCCGCCCTGCATGCACACGGGCCGAGAGGTCCAACATACTACCCGGCACGCGGCGCCGCGGATGTCATAGACTTCATCGTCACAAAGAACATTCCATTTCACCTGGATCTCTCGGTGATTAACGCTCTGGATTCTGATCACAACCCTGTTGTGGTCGACTCAGACGTTAATCTAACTGCGCTGGGAGTGCCTGATTGGGTTGAGGAAGTCGACTGGGATGCAGCCGTCCTAGCCCTCCACAACTCCGTGGAAGCATGTCCTCGAATAGACTCGATAGAGGCTCTCGAGGAGGCAGCCACGGGGTTCTCAACCTCTGTCCTAAATGCGGTGCGTGCTCACACCCACCGTATTCCTACCGACGCACCAAACCCTACAGCTATCCCTGTCCCACTGAAACGCCTCATTCAAGCGAAAAACGATGTTAGAAGGCTATGGCAGAGATTCCGTCACCCTAGGATAGGAGTAATACACCAGAGGTTCAAATCCCTGGTGAGACGACTCCTAAGAAAGCATAGGCAAGCAGCTTGGGAAAACACGTTGCGACATGTAAACCTCCAGGAGAGGAAACCATGGCGCATCGTCCGAGGCTTGAGGAAAGATAAAACTGTACACCAGCATCCTGTGCATAGCCCTCGGGGAAGACTTGTCTTTGAACCGAGGGAAAAAGCAGAGGCGCTAGCAGACTATTTGGAAACTCAATTCCAGCCTAGAGTCGACCCTCAGAACGACGATCATACTGACCTCGTGGAGCAAGCAGTAGAAGACTTCTTAGAAGTTGGACCTGCGGGCCAAGAGGATTTCCACATCCCGATAGTTACCCCTCGCGAGGTAACTAACACCATCCAACACCTAAAACCTAGAAAAGCCCCTGGGCAGGACCGGGTAACAGCGGAAATGCTCCAGCACCTTCCCTTTAGAGCCGTGATGCACTTGACTCGGATCTACAACGCGTGCCTAAGCATGCGCCATTTTCCAGAAGACTGGAAGAAGGCGCGTGTGGTATGCGTGTTGAAGCCGGGCAAGAATCCGATCTTTCCTTCCAGCTACCGTTCCATCAGCCTCCTACCAGTTATCTCGAAAGTTTTCGAGAAACTGTTCCTGACCCGCCTTCGACCTCTTTTAGAGGAAAAAGGCCTCCTACCGGAACATCAGTTTGGTTTTCGTTCTGACCATTCCACAACCGAGCAACTACTGCGAGTAGCCGAAAAGGCCTCCCTGGCTTACCAGGAAAGGGCCAAAACGGTGGCAGTGTTGCTTGACGTGGAAAAGGCGTTCTCTACCACCTGGCACGAAGGGCTTATCTACAAACTCATACAGCACGAAATCCCCCCTCCATATATTTACTTGGTGGCTGGTTTCCTACAGGAACGTAGCTTCCGGGTGAAGGTGGAGGGTTCATTTTCCCGAGAAAGGCCCATTGGCGCAGGAGTCCCCGAGGGCAGTGTACTGTCACCGGCACTCTTTAATGCTTACATGGCCGATCTCCCCACGCACCCCAACACTCACATCTGTCAGTATGCGGACGATCTCATGATCTTCGCAGCTAACAAGAACCCGCGCTACAGCTACCGTCAAGTACAAGCCCACCTCTGTGCCATCAGTAGATGGTGCGAGAACTGGCGCATGTCTATCAACCCAGAGAAAAGCTCTGCGATTCTCCTGGCCAACACGCTGGCAAACCGGCTCCCGCAGGACCTCGTGCTTCGGCGCCGTCGGATCCCTTGGGTCACTACGGCGAAGTATCTCGGGGTCACGTTGGACCGGCGGCTAACGTATAGGCATCACGTCAGGGGCAAAGTACTACAAGGTCATGCAGCCCTACGGCAGTTGTATCCCATCCTTAGCTCCAAAACCATGCCCATTCGCCTGAAACTCCAACTGTATCGTGCGATCATCCCGCCTCTGGTCCTGTACGGATGCGAGATCTGGGGAGTGGTGGCAAAGTCCACCTTCATCAGACTCCAGACGTTGCAGAACCGGGCATTAAGGATGATCTACGACACTGGTTGGAGATTTCCTGCCCACATCCTTCACGAACATTCCGGTATCCCGTACATTGTCGACGTGATTAAAACCCGCGCTCGAACAATGTACAACAAACTCCAGAACCACCCCAACCCACTGGTGAATACTCTGGGACAATATGACCAGAGAGAGCCTCGCCGACTACCATCTAAAAAATTGCCGAAGGACATCTTAAGTCCAACGGTTTAATTTTCGCAGATGGGAAAGGCAAAATGAATATCTGTACTTAAAACAGAGTAAATCGCCTAACTCAGATCACCTCTCAGTGTGTGACTGACGGCCAGAACCAGGAGGAGATTAGCGCGTCACCTGATTGACTAACCAGCCAATCAGCATGTATGGGCAGTGCCCGTTCATGGACCTATCCCTACCATCATCCATCTTGTCCCTAAGATACCCCTGATCCCAAACATTCCCAGAGTTTAAATCCCTGTAGACCAAAACACCATACTATCGCGCAGGTAAAGCCGTATAACGGCTAGGTACTGCGGTAAAGACACTTCGGGTGAGGGAATAAGCTTCCCCACTCGACTCGAACTGCCTCTGGAGCCTCTGGAGCTGTGGCCTTGTTGGCTAACCGCTACTGCTTTTAGGTTGAAGGGTAGCTAAGATGGATGGTGGTCGTATATTTGCTCATCCGCCATGGCTCTAGGAAGCACAGATGTCTTCTCTGACTGCGTAGACTGGACGACCAATCCTGGTGCTTAATACAAGCACCAATCAGCAATCAGCAAACTCCTGCAGCGATGTGTCGAGCACATGTGACAATCTGACGTCGAATGCGCTGATCTCGAATGATCATGACCACTGGTATTGGTCCAGCAGTCCAGGAGTCCAGGAGTCCAGTTGTAAGTGGCCACGGTACCTATCCGTTTAGTACCCGTGTGGTTTACAGGTATAGTCTAATTTTACAAGCTTTGGTGTAAATGTCGGTTGATGGTGCAGATTGATTTTCTATATTGTCACTGGCGGCGGGATATGGCCGGCCTTGGATGTCTGACAATCCGAGCGACCATTGCCCAACTGCTTACTTCGCCGGCCGCTACTGGTATTGGTGTATAGAATATGTGTGTTTATACTGCTTGCAAAAGTTAAAGGCATGTGAACGCTGGCCAATACTCAAGCGTAGTGCGTGTATCGGCAGAGGTTCTGTAGATAAGAGTGCGTGAGACGCGTGTGCCACATTTCGCAGCGCTGGTAGCAGGGGCAAGCTTAGGATTCGCTGGAGTCTGCAGTACGGCCCGCCTCCATGTGGCTTTAACTTTTGCGAAGATTATAGTAGTGCACGCTAGGACAAGTATGTCCTTGGTGATAATAGGGCCTGGATTTTAATGAATGTCATCTTTTAATTGTTGCACCATAATGATTGCTAACGTAAGCATAAATCTTCGTAATGGATCCAAGATTATAAAACAATGTCCTATATTTATTAGCTCATTTTTTCTTATTTTATGTCGTTCTCCTTTTACAGCACTTTTTCGAATTTTATCACTTTCTTTCGCTTTGCGTTCTTATTTACTCATCTGCTTGCATTTACAAATAATTTTTATTATTGTCATTTTACATTAGGATAACCTTTCAAGCATTATAAATGTTAATTCAACAAAGAAAGATACGAGTACATCCTTCATTCGCATTCTTGGGAAAAATCCTCATGTGTTTTATTCACGTGACTTTCTTCATCCATTCTGCAACTAACTATGCTTATGTTCTATCTACTTCATGTTAATCGAGATAAACATTGGTAGAAATTCTTTTCTTACATATTTGCCAATGCAGTGGGAAAAGGGTAACACAGTAGGCTTCAAGGTGAAGGTGGAGGTGGTGAGGAGCTCGTTTGCGCCCTCTCAGTGCCATTGGTGTCTTGGCTTCATTCATTCGAGCCATTTCTGCCGTAGAAACATGCAGTGCCTTCGCTGCGATGAAGCGCACCTCAAAGAGTCCTGTCCTACGACCATGGGCGAGCCCACCTATGCAAATTGCAAGGGCAAACATGTGACCTGCTATGGCGGGTGTCCAACGAGGAAGCGAGTGATCGCATCTAGGCACCCACAAGTAACCCAGGGTTCAACTCCCGTCAGTGGAGACCAGGGGAGACCTTTCAACTCACATCCTCAGGGACATCACCAGGCACCCTAGCCAGCCAATCCCCCTACGAGGTTATATGCCCAAAGCGCACAGCACACTTCGAATGCTCCACGGACGTCTCAAGTGCAACACCCACAGCCACCACACAATACACAACACCAGCTCCACAGCAAACCTCCCACCCATACCAATCCAAGACCGCAGAGGGAGAGGAAACTCCGGAAGTCTAAAGCTGCCCCCAGAGCGGTGGAGGGGGTGTCACTTCCGCCCCTTGACGTCATCAGGGGGAGGATAGGGCTGAGGAGCGCCTCTGCCACCCACAAACAACACACCCCCAACCCCTGACTTTGATATCGCCGACCTGCAGAGGATCTGCGACCTCATTGCTAGATTCTTCTCCGTGAGCGACTCAGCAGGAAAGATGCTGATCACAATGAAGGGGCTTGCCAACCTGACCTCACTACTCCCGTGGGCCCATAATGGCCACTCGAACTAGGTGACGTACCTCGTTCCGATTTGCGTTCTGGAACGCATGTGGACTGACCGGTCCGGCGGGGGAGCTATGCTATTTTGCCCGATCCTATGCGCTAGACGCCATATTAGACGGTGAAACACGTCTCCGTCCAAACGACCGCTTCCGCATTGCGGTTTATGTCTGCCACAGAACCGATGGTCAAGGTCGCTCTGGGGGCATAACGGCAGTACGCGGTTCACCGCCCAATCCAATTCCCACCTCTTCAAAGCTTAGAGGCCATGGCAGTCACTGTGGACCTCGACGGCACGGAGATATTGGTAGTCTCTGTGTACCACCCTCACCACAGGCATTTCGTATCCAATGACTACCTCTCTATCCTAGCCCTTTATTAAAATGCCATCCTGGCCGGCGACTTCAATGCCAAGCACCAGCGTTGGCATTGTGTTCGAAGGGTGAATGCCCGAGGCGATGCAATCATCCGCCTCATCGACGTGGACCCTGAACTTCGCGTGCAGACCCGTGGCAACCCACACATCATCCACAGGGCTACCTTCTGTCATCGACTTTGTGATCATTAAGCATTTCCCATTTCATCTCACCCTCACATCAATCAACGCTCTTCAATCAGACCACAATCCAGTGTTCACAGAAATCAACACATGGATTGCCAGTCATGATAGCTCGATTCAAACTCGAGAAACGGTCTGGCAAGGCAATCGCAATTCCTCCGTACCTACATCCCACCCAACTCTAGAATCACGGACATCCCAACCCTCGAGGCGGCAGTCTCTTCCTTCACATCCATTGTGACACGAACTGCCGACAACCTAACTGTCCAAACCCCAGCATCCCTACATCCAGATGTCCTTCCACTCGACACAACCC